>OZ014452.1:16355352-16375367 GCA_963966035.1 Acleris laterana
GAAATGAAATATCCGTCACTTTTCTGACACTTTTATAAGCACGAGAGGGACGGATGCTTTATCCACATTTTGTCACTATACTAGGTTAAAATTACTATATAATTATATAAATTACTAGGCCCGCTGAGAAGTTTAAGATAATCATGTACCTATTGGATTAATTCGACTTCGATGAAACCTAATGTGCATGTGTACAAAGCAATAAAATTAACAACTTTTTATGTAGAAAATCTTTAAAAAAATTGTTTAGTTTACTTTAGTTTATTTATTTATGAATGTAATATTACAATATTAATTGCATTGGATGTCAAAAAATACGAAATTACATTGAGCTCGTCAAACATAAATACTAATCCATTCCATATATTGTATATGAATATATTCATCCAC
This sequence comes from Acleris laterana, assembly GCA_963966035.1. Taxonomy (NCBI): domain Eukaryota; kingdom Metazoa; phylum Arthropoda; class Insecta; order Lepidoptera; family Tortricidae; genus Acleris; species Acleris laterana. The sequence continues at coordinate 16,355,743 of OZ014452.1, forward strand.
GGAGTATATGGATTATCCAATAAAATTATACATTTTTAAGTTTGGCGGGTAGACGCTCATGGGACCGCCGACACTCGGGTTCTTACGCGCAACACACTTAGGCCCGTATTTATAACGTGATCTTGGCTGAGATGCACGTCACAAGATACGTCAAACGTCAAACCATAGAACACTGTCAATTTGCAACATCTCGAGAAAGCATTAGAGTTGAGATTAGTTTATTAATACGGGCCTGACACTTTTCAAGTTGGGATAAGGGGGTTTGTCAAATAATAATACATACATACATACATACCGTCACGCCTTCATCCCAGAGTGGGGTAGGCAGAGCTACAGAATTACCAACAACTTTAACAGCCAGTTGTTAATTCTGTAACCACATTTTGCACAAACAGGCTAAGATGTATATCATGTGTATATTAGTGACAGGTTGCAAGCCCATCGCCTAAAATTACTACAAGCCTTAAATCCCTTAGTCGTCTCTTACGACTTCCACAGGAAGGTATGGAGTGGTACTATTCTATTCTGCTGGCAACCACACGGTCAAATAATAATAGTATTGATTTATCCAGACAACTCCGGCGACGAGTTCGAGCCCCGATCCAGGAGTACCCGGCGGCCAGCAGCGCCGCGGCCGCGCCGGCGCCGCACTACGCGCGCGACAAGGAGAACGCCGCGCCGCCGCTGCACGCGCTCCACCACGACTGCCTCCGATACTAGTACCTGTCCGCAGATTATATCATTCTATTATAACGCTGTTTTACTTACACCCCTGTATGGAATTTAGTAAACTACCTTTATCTACTCTTATATGGTAAAGTTCGAATTATAAACTTCAAAACGAATTTATATTAGCATGCTTTATAAACACGATACCGAAATTTAAAAAACAAAAAATGTTATGAAGTATTTTTTTACCATTACGATACAAGTTAATGTCACCAACGAAGCGATTAGATATAAAGAGATCCGATATGCACTGTAACGTCATGTAACAGGTCGGTCATATAAACTCCATGTTAAATTCTGTTTTGCTAAAAAGAGGTAGAAAAGCTTTTATAGAAGCTTTAAAAACAGACATGATTTCATGGATATTCCCTATTGCCTGGAGGTTGGCGGGCCGAGTCAAGCCATCCCCGTTTCCACCGAAGCATATAAAATCCTTTTTTCAAAGAATACGAGGAAATTATACAAATACATAATTATAAAGAATTTGTAAAAAGATATCGACAAGTTCAGGGCGATCCTTTAAAAAAAAGAATTTAATCTTTGTGTTTAAAAAAAAGAGTATTTAGGCCGCGGACCCCTGCCACCGCCCAACATTGGGGGTACCCCTCCCGCAAGGGTACAAATTGAATGTATGGGATCTTTTTCATGATGCATTCGATTTTATATGCAATAGAGAGCATTTTTAAATAAAATATTACAGCACAGTATTTTATGAGGCGTCTTCGATTTTCAAAAGGGTAGCCAACCTTTTCGAGTATGTTTGAGAAAAAACCATATCTTTTTTCTATTGTAAACTTTAGCCCCCAAGTTCAAACACCAGTCTCCACCGCAAGTTTTGAACCTAACTTTTGTAACACCGAAAACGGCGGCGAACCGTACTGCAGTATTAGCATTTTAAATTCAATAACTACTACATTACAGTTAGCGCCTTCTTTGGTATTACGGTAGCACTAGAGAGTCAATCTTGACAGCTGTCACTGCACATTTATATCCTTTCTTATTTCCTTAATTATATTAATAATAAAGAAAAAGGGTATAAATTGTACAGTCAGCTGCAGAGAAAAGTGACCCCCCCTGCATACAAGTTTCCTAGCAAAGGTGGTTACATTTCTCTGCAGCTGACTATTATCGCCATTAATATGGCTTTCACTTCTTGTTTACAAGGTATATTTCGCCCTTCGGTTTCGGCATTTTCGGTTATTAGAGAAATAAGTCCATGGACATCACACGCGATGACAATTGTACGATTGAAGAGTATTTACTCTTATAGACTAAACAAAAGCACATGGGGTACGCTGTACGCGCTTCTGTCAAGTCCTGATTTTTATTTATGTTTCTTAGGTTTGAGGTTATAATTTGTACTAACATGACAGCTGTCAGAATTGACTTCTTATTTGGCGGCCATTTTAATGACAATAGACAAGCAAGTGAAATAAAACCACAAAGTACGCGGGTAATACTGGTTTATTGTGTACGAGGTTACAGAGGTACAGATTCAATACATATCACAGACGACGGCCGTCGCCTTTACTCTAATCCTTACCCAATTTCGCCTCTTCGCCTACTTTTGCCTAGTCACCTATGGATAAAAATCAAAATAAATGTCCAGTTAAAGAGAGTTTTGTCACCGTAACGAAACTGTTGGTTAACGTCAAACATACCGCATCTTTAGAATTATAGTGACCTAATTAACAAATTTTGAATTTCGAGTTAGGTCTCTATAGTAATAAATTTATGACTCGAAGTCGAAAGAAATAAATTTTGAATTAGGTCACTATAATTCTAAAGGTGCGATACGTCATTTTGTAATGAAATTGTAAGTTAGACATCATTTAAGTGACATTGAAATAGCGTCTTTATGTACATTTATTTTGATTTTTACCCCTATGCATCCTTCGTCTACGCAACCTTCATCTACACATTCGTCTATCGTTCGCCTACAATTTGTATATGGCCAGGTCGAATGCGGGAGTCGTTCATTGTTTATTTTAGGCCTAATTTAGAATGAGGCCGTTTAAGCCTTTTCGTAGATGAGATGACTTACCAAATCGCAGCTTAGGAATAAAATTGAATTTTCGATAAAATTAAGTTTAAAAAATCTACATGGCGTTAACTATTTACTTTCGATCGTTAATAATTATTTTTAATAATTAAATCTTTCTAAAAGCTTCTACAACTTTCTTTCTTTTAAATAAATTCTAAATCTTAAATATCGACTACCACATCCAACTTGGCATTGTATAAAAATAATGATGTATAAAATAGTTCTTACATGAATATAAATACGAACTAATTTACAATACACTGGTTTTGGCGACGGCCGACCGAGCCGAGAAGGCTGGATATAAGAAAAACTACATCGAGGAAGGTTCGAATGGTCAATTCATTGGAATGCTAAAAACATTATTATAACCGCGTAACTAACGGATTTATGACAGAGCAAAATGAACCTTACAGGCATATCAATAAGGTGCATTTTGCTTCTTATTAAAAATGTTACTTACGCGGCTTTGCAGTTTCTCTGACAAATTGTAAACCACTGTAAAGGTTTTCCGTTAGAATCGGCGAACTATTTATGTAAAGAAATCAAGAACACTTCAACAAAATAAGAAAGAAAGACTTTTGTGTTCGTTGCATTATGAAAATCTTTTTAACGCCAATAACAGAAATATAATCAACCAGTAAAGATACATACGAAAATATTTTTTTTGAATAACATTTCAATTACTTATTGGCTTTCAAAAAAGTTATAGTTTTTGTTGTAAAAGTGTGACAACATAAAACTTAGATATCTCGTCAAATTTGCCACTAAACCAACTACACGACACACGAAAAAAGCCTTTTATAATCCTTAACTTAATTTGGATTTTCTACAAAACCAAGTCAAAAATACTGACACGATCTTGCGCTTACAGTAAAGTTCATAAATATGTGTAGGTACACTTTAGTACCTTGTCTATTTAATGTCATATTTAAACTGCCATACATGAATTGTCACAGCGATTACAATGACAAGGTACGAAAGTGAACTTTAAAGACAATAGCGTCACGTCCAATTTCACACAAGCACCATGCGCGTCAAATTTTGTTCTGAATAATTTGAAAGATATGTCTATATGATTGACCAATCGAACCTTCGGAAGCGTCAAGAAAGGACCGCTAGTTGAATAATACCCGTATTTATAGTCAAGAAAAGTAATTACTTGAGTATTAGTAGTGTCAAAAGTCATATAAAAATCGTTACTTTAGTCATTACTTTTACTCAAGTAATTACTTTTCTTGACTATAAATACGGATGTAAGACTTACGCTAACATTGAGTACATGTTCTTTTCCGTATGACCACACAAAAATACATCCATTCATAACGACAACTGATAATAACGTTGCCCATACAATAATTATTAAAATAGCACTATCACTAGATTCTGTGACGTATATTTGTCGAATTATTATGTCAATATATCTAAAAAAATAATGATTAAAATAGAGATCCATTTTCATACTGGATCGAGAAAGTTGTAATTGTGAAAGGGCGTAAGTGCATTGTTTTGGCGTTTAATATAAGTCATTTAACTTTTTTGATCCAGTAGAAAGTACATCGTAAAGACACAACATAAGAATGTTTATCAGGCTCATTTAAACGGATATTTTGGTCGAAAAAGCCTCCTTTTTTAATTAGATGATTGCACCATTTGCACCTAAAATATTAGGTCCTTACCTATGAAATTGGCGTTTTATATGGAGAATTTTATCAAAACGGTGGTTTTCATACATTTAATTTTTCGGATTATTTATTAACGTCAAATGCAAAAGAAACAAAATTCTGTCAGCAATATTGGACACTTTTAAGCTACATTAATTACATTCACGAGATTTAATTTGGTACCCACCTTAGGCCCAAAGTCAATCTGACATTCAACAATAATAAGGTTGAGTTACCTAAAAGTTACAAATGACTTGACATCTCTAATGACATTGATGACTACAAGCATATTTTTCTTGAAATGGATCCCGAATTAACGCTCGTGACCGTACATGTCTTAATTACTTAAAAATAGTTAGCTTCATAAAACTCTGCGCAATTGAAACACTTGAACTCGCAGCACATGAAAAGAGTTGAGTTCCCACTGTAATTTTATACATTAAAGCAAGAAATTGAACTATATTAGTACCTAAACCCTTTGTAACATAGTGAATTAACGAAATTTAAAAAGAATTTGGAAGTTAAAATTGAAATGAATAAATTCCGTACGAAATAAAACGCCAATTTCATAGGTAAGGACTCAACATTTGGACGTAACCAGTTATTAGATATTTTTGAGCTTTTACATTGCTTGAGAAGATAATATCGTCTATATATGAGCAAATTTTTGAGCATAACCACTGGTATACATATGCATATTCCAAAAAAAGCGTCGCCCAATAAAAAAAATTGCATAGTTAGAATCCTGTCACTTTAACAGTCTTTGATTATGCGTATCTGACTTGTATTTGGTCAGCTTGAAGTTTATCATGACAAGGGACTAAAGTCCGAAACATTTTCACTCCGAACGCCTGCACAACTGTACATGTATCTAAAATCTTTAAAAAGGTTTAGTGTAGTCCAAATTACGTGCGCGTTTTGAGTTAAATAATGAGCCGGGGGATTACCATGATATGGCTAAGCAATTTAGCTTAGGACGAGTATAAGGAACAGAGCTATAGCTGTTATATAACTCTGTCTATTTCGCTCGCCGTAAACTGAACTGCATAACTACGCTATAGTAACCCCTCTGAAGAAACTTATTGAAAATGTCCAAAATTGTGTCCTTCAAGACTAAAACTGCATTGCCAGGATTTATAGGAGTCAAGATGGATCCTAGAGCTCTCTAAAAATTTAATTCTTTATCGGGATCACCCTTTGATAGTTAGATGAAATCAGTAAGCTAGTACAAATCGTATTCACTTTTTGAATTTTGAATATCTCAACGATGAATTGGTAACGCAGAAACTAAAGATATTTCCTTAAAAATGGCGCAATCATTTCCCTCCTTAAGTAGCTTCATCAGGCGGCTGTGGCTTTGCATGCTGAGGGTGAGGAGTCGGTCTTCGCAACAGCGCTGGCTTAGCAGCCAGTGCAGGCTTTAGGGAGCCTCCTGTCAGTGTAAGATCAGCGAATTTGGCAGCGACGCGGGCGGTGTTTCGAGCTGGTACCGGGCTCTCAGGGGCGGCGGAGGCCGAGGGCTCCGCTGCTGGCTCGGGGGCTGGCTCGGCTTCAGGTTCAGGAGGCTCTTCTGGTGGTGCGGTTGTGCTCTCAGATGTTGATGGTCTGGAATAGTATTTTTGGTTAGTCTGAATTCAGAATTAGATGATTCACGCGGTAAGTTAACTGGTAAGTTAATTTCATGTCATTAAGGATATCTTAAGCATTCATTACGTAGTTTAGGTTAAGTTAGACTTATGACTTTTTAATAGAATAACTCATGCGGCAAGAAATTCGGCGAAAAATGCCTTTCGATGTTTTTTTTTTCCGTAATGATACGTTCGTTCAAAGGTGAGTCTATATTATAATAGGTATCCTAGTTCATGGTATATCACGTGGTTTTTGACGCGTTTAGCCTAGTTGGTAGTTGGTAGTGTGCCTACGAAGCTAGCGGTCCTGGGTTCAAATCCCGCTAAGAGTAGATATTTGTGGGATGAACGCGAATATTTGATTCAGAGTCATGGATGTTTTCTATGTTTTAACTGTCTAGTACCCAAAGTACAAGACTTGGGTTTAGTTTGGGACTAGGGCAATTGGTGTGACATTGTCCCCTAATATTTGATTTGAAATGAAGTGCTACCTACTACCACGAACTAGAAAGCGAAATGTTAATAGGCCATCCTCAAGCTGGACCGTGGAGCGAGCATTGTCATGAAGAGATAAGGCCTGCCCACTACTGCCCAGCGTGACAGCGTGGGCAGCGCGGGTACTGACTTGGCGGAGCGTTTCTTGAGCGTGTGCTGGTTGTGCGCGAAGGTGTCCGCGGCGCCGGGCTCGGCGCCCGCCGGCAGGTCCAGCACCAGGTCGGGCGTGGCTTCCGCTAGCCGCCTGTGGGGGACCAGCTGCCATGATTAACCATGTAATTACTGTTCAAATGACGCGCTGGCCTAGTTGGTACTGACCCTGCCTACGAAGCTAGCGGTCCTGGGTTCAAATCTCGATAACAAATATTAGTGTGATGAGCGCGAAGTGTTCCTGAGTCATGGGTGTTTTCTATGTATTTAAGTATACCTACATACATACATTAAATCACGCCTGTTTCCCAGAGGGGTAGGCAGAGACCACTTCTTTCCATTTGCTACGATCTTTACAAATTTCTTTCGCTTCTTCCACATTCATACATCGAGTCATGCACGCACGACGGTTTCAGGTACTTAACATTCGGCCCTTTTACAGTATTTCTCCGATTTGACTCGAAAAAATACGCCTAGGGCGGCCCCTTCCGAAACGTCCACTCACTTTCGATCTGTATATCTCTTTCGTCAATCTTCTTTCATCCATCCTTTCCAAATGACCGAACCATCGAAGCATGCCCTGTTCAATCTTAGTCGCTACATCTTCTTTTATTCCACATTTCTCTCTGACTTTTTCATTCCTTACTCTAGCAATCAGTTTCACACCAGACATCTACGCAAAGAGCGCATTTCAACTGCATTTACACGACTTTTATGCTTGTCCTGCCACACTTTTATCGTTGTCTAGTACCCATAGTACAAGTCTAGAGCTTAGTTTGGGACTAGGTCAATTAGTGTGACATTGTCCCCCTGATATTTATTTATTTAAATATGTCGAAGTTGAGTAAGAGTTCTTGGTTATTCTCTAGCTCTGCCTACTCCTCTCTGGGATGAAGGCGTTACGGTGTATGTATGTAAATATGTCGAAAATGCGACTGAATCTGAGACTCGACAATTCTATACTATACAATTACAAATATTGTATACTTCGCTGGTTCAAAACTTCAAATACATAGTGTGCATAACAACCCTTTGATGTCACCGACACCTCTTTGCGCCTTCTTTGTACCAGTTGTTGCGGCACATCAAAGCATGCAAACTATTTGTACGAACGAACTATACTGTTACCACATTGTCTTAAGACGGGGAAGATACGCCTTAAACCTAGTCCGATTATAACGATTTTTGAATGAATTTTAAGTATTATTGAAAACTAATCCTGTACTTATTCCTTTACCAAGACAATATTTCTTGAAAAGAAACAAAATCAAAATAAAAAAATGGAAATGTGCAATCCTAGTTATTCATAATAACTACAATATATTCAAAAATCGTGGAAATAGGACTTAATTTATGGGGTGAGAAACGTTATCGCCCAGAGCTAAACTTTTATGGAATTTTTTGACAGCTTACGCGATTTAATCATCGCTTCACAATTCTGTGAAACACGCTTTAATTACATAAGGTCGAACAAGTAGAACAAAAATGTGCTTAGAAACAAAGGTGCCCTCTTGCAGATTTCTGATATACTTACATCGCACTAAATAAATAATAGATGTTTTCAAAAATATTCCGGGTTTGCAAAAGTATTTTCTTTCTTTCAAATTTTAAAAACCTTTTGTGTACTTATATTCAAGTTAAAAAAAGGTTCGTCTCTTTTCGACTCTATTTCGACGCTGTTAAGGTCCAAAAGTGATGAACCTTTTTTTAACCTGACTGTACTTAAATTCTATCAAATTTCTTGAACTGGCCATGGTGTTTATCCTACGTCCTTCCCCGAGACTCAAGCTATCTCCATACCAAATTCATCAAACTCGGTTTAGCCGTGAAAGCGTAACAAACAGACAGACAGACAAACAGACAGTTCACATTTATAATATTAGTAAGTAAAGCTTAAAGTCACCCACTTTTAATCATTCCACAACATCAACAAACAAGCAAATTCCACTCTTAAACGGTCACAATTAAGAACGAAAATTGTACATAACTTACCGGCACTGGGCAGCGGACGTGGACGGCGTGGGCGCAGCGGGCGACGACTCGCGGACCTGCGCAGTGGCAAACATTCAACACTGCCCTAAAATAGACCCTATTACTTAACACTTAAGGGCTACGTAAATTTATTCATTCGGTAAGGGAACATAATGATTATAACAAGAGTTTTTGACACACTTGCTCTTATCGGGCTATTCCCAGTTGTCTACACCCCTTTGTCCACACTGTGGACAACTGGGAAAAAAAACCCAGCTGTCCACACCCTCCAAATTATGTGAAAATTTCACATTCTTTAATTTGACTCAACTGTGGTAGTTTTAGTTCGTTTTTATTAATGTAAATACTTTAGTAGATATTAAACTAACACAGTTGAGTCAAATTAAAGAGTGTGAAATGTCCACATAATTTCGAGGGTGTGGGCAACTGGGAACCCCTCTTATCGTACCGTTTTTAGGATCATAACGCAACATATAGAACACGCGTGCCGCGCTGGTGTTTTTTATATTTCCCTTACGCATTGTATACTTTTTTTATTGAAATGTCAGTATCGATACAAAGGTATTTCAAAATGTAGGTACATTTTGATACATATGTTTTTCAGTTTTCTGACCCATCTTTTGGTGCCTACTAATTATTTTTAAAAGTAGTAGGACATACATACACATACATAAACTCACGCCTTTACTCCCAGAGTGGGGTAGGCAGAGCTACAGAATTTCCAACAACGCTAAAAACTTGTTGATAATTCTGTAACCACATTTTGCACTTACAGGCTAATATTTATGTCTACCAGTGCATTAGTTGTCACTATAGGGTACTAGGTTGCAAGCCCATCGCCTAAAGTACAAAGTAAAGTAGTAAGAGTAGCACTAATATAATCTTTTAACCTTATTGCCTATCAATGGACCTTTTATGGTAACCCAATTATAGATTCATCAATGCTTTATAATAATTTGCGTCCAACACGCGAATATAAATTGCTACTCGTATCAAATGTTCTAAACTTTCTCTATTAGGGGCGTATTTTATTGCTAATGATGCCTTAGTTCTTTCCTATCCTCCAGACAAGGTGCAATCTACGAACGTTATCGATATCGTAAATTTACAAGATTTTGATATATTTAGAAATTTATTTACGATAGGGTTGTGCACATTGTCTAGGGCCTCAGTTTCACTAATTTCAATTCGATGTGTGACCACGTTGCACGTTATGATTGATAGAAAAAAAAACACTTAACACTTTCACGAATGACTTGCACAAAAATATAGTAACAATCGACCAATGCTGGCAGAGATGCAAGAAACTTCTGACCTGGTATTAAGTAATCTTAAAAAATAATACTACCTATGTACGACCTATTTATAATTTAAGTTTGTATTTCGAAACTCCTGAGAAACCCTGCAAAAATTTAGTGAGTATAGAACAAAGAACTAAAACACAAAATTCAAAACACGATTAAAGTTAAAGTATTTCACCTTCATTTCATTTTTTTAGGAAGTTAAAATCCTCCTAATTTTTATTTAGTATTTATATTTCGGTTCTAACACCATAAATACCCCATATTGATTTAAAAACCCATAAAAAGCACACTAACACACAAACAAACCAACATATAAAGCGGATGCGAAGCGTAACGAAACAAAATAAAACACACACATGCAAATATACGTTTATTCAAAAAACGAAGCACCATTAAACAATAAAAACGTTTATAAAACCAAGCTCTTCAGTCTTAACGCAATAACAAATTCCTTTGATACTGTTAAACAATCACAACCAAACATATAATGAGTGTTTTTACGCGCTCAATCAAACAAATCAATAGTCTAGTAAATATGTGTCAAATTAATTAATTAATTATTTGATTGAATCATAAAAACCAAATGGTGCATGATAGATAATTAATGAACGGACGACGAATGCAAATTACGTCAAAATAATGTCGAACGATATCCGTAATATGGATACAACTACAATTGATTAAAAAAAAAAGAGAACGCATTGAAAAAAATATTATAGAACTTTATTGTTGAAGTAGTCATATTTTTTTCTTTATTGAGGGCGTATTCGTTAAGTGATTCTTCAGTACTTTCTTAATATACAAAATATGAACTGATTTATAACAAAACTGCATAAAACATGCTATACTTTGTCAACACAGTCCATTCAGTAGGCCAATATAGTCAGTAATAAAACGAAAAAGGTTAATATTGAGGAGCTATATGATTACAGAAGGGTCGTTTTCATTCAAACATAAGTAGTACTCGAAATTAAATAAGTCTTCCGTTGTCCGCCCATTAATGATAATTAGATATTTGATAATTGAACAAAAATGAATATGAGTTAATTGGGTAAGTCAAGTTTTTGGAAGAGATGTAAATTATATTTTTTTTCGATAGTCGTCATCCTTAAGATCATAGAACTGCGGCTCTTTTACTTTTATTTCCTCTAATATTTTAGAAATCTTTTTTTTAGTTATGAAGTTGACATTTGTACACTTCAATGACCGACAAGCTTGTTGCCTTTGTATTTAATGAAATAGAAAAAAAAAACCGTCACTTCTATATCTGTCAACGCCAAATCAAATCAAAGTAAACAAACGGTTTAATTCAAATAAGTAAATTCAAGTAAATCTTTGTAATACTCCATTTCCACAGTCCGTGTGGGATTGCCTGAATTCATTGCGTGGATTGTACAATTCAAAAGTGCTCTCGTGGCTATCAAAAAGCAGTGCAAGAGTCGTCGAAAAAGGAAGAAATCGGTGTCCAAGAAGAAGTGCCAAAGGGTTCGAAAATAAATCTTAGACCAAATATCGTGCAAAGGTCTTAAAGCAAAGCGGCAAAACGAAAGTCCAGAGTTCGTTCTGAGATCGTTAAAAATATTTCTAAAAACACTGATCACATGAAACACAAGCCAACAGAAAATAGCCGTTGTATTGAATCGATTGTTTACTTTGATTTGATTTGACAATGACAGATATAGAAGTGTTTTTTTTCTTTTTCATTAAGTACGAAGGCAACAAGCTAGTCAGTCATTGAAGTGTACAAATGTCAACTTCATAACTAAAAAAAATATTTCTAAAATATTAGAGGAAATAAAAATAAAAGAGCCGCAATTTCTTGATCTTTAGGATGACGACTATCGATAAAAAATATAATATACATATCTTCCAAAAACTTTACTTAGCCTATTAAATATTTTCCCACGTTTATGTATATGTATAATATTGAAACAGATATAACTAGGTACTTATAAGAAGTCTTTTTTATTAATTATAAGAAGATTGATGAATGTTAGATGAACAAATTGAAATTATGTTTTTAAATTTATTCATTGTCTTATTTTTTGTTTCAAATCCAAGACTTTTAACCATTTGACCGGAACAGTCGGGGCACAGTTCGAGATTAAATTAGCTCCGTCTCTGTCAATCACCTGCGTGATAACGGGAAGTGAAAGAGCCAAAAAAACGAACTTGCAAGTGTAAGTATCCACAGACAGAAAAGTACGGCTGTGATCGGTCAAAAGGATAAAGACCCTTTGTTTTTTTTAAATACACACATCAGGGATGGCCCTTGGAAATGTTTGATGTGTGTATTTCGTCCTGTTAGCCCACATTCACCAGTTAAAGACAACACAACACTACAACATACATGCAAATCTAGCGTCACAAGCTGAAAACATAAGCCCTACTTTAAAAACTATAACTATGCATTGCACTTCTAAAGATATTATAAGACTAATAATAACATATTTGCTAATTAAATATCTACAATTGTTCGATGATATAAGGCACATATACATAAAAGAACAAAATAATATTCCTAATCAAAATAACCCTAGTACTAAAACAAAATGATTGCAGACCGCTAAAAATTAAATCAATACATTGCTTCAACGAGTTTCAATATAAAATATTGAATCTTTTGAATTTTTAGGTACTTGGTGAATAGTATCGAAGTTTTTAGCTAACAGTAAACGTAAGTAGATATTTATTTACCGCTAAGACCGCAAGTAATCTCAAATAACACGTGAATTTCCGTGTAGTATAACTCTAGTATCTACGTGTATTCACTACAACTAACAAAAAGCCTTAATAAAATAGCACGCATAATATAGACGAATAATCATATACATTTTACCTAAAATTCCGTTTTAACTAAATACGGACTCATTTTAAATTGATTACTTTTTTTTTTTTTATGGCATCGAGTAGGCAAACGAGCACACAGGCCACCTGATGGTAAGTGGAAACTGTGACCCATGGACATTCGCAATCACAAGACTGCAATGCAATCCTAAGACTGCAAATGCGTTGCCAACCCTGAGGCTAAGATGGAATGCCTCTATGCTAGTCATTTCACCGGCTGTCTTATCCCCAAACCGGAACACAACAATGCGAACACTGCTGTTTGGCGGTAGGTTAATGGATAAGATGGTGGTAGCGATCCGGACGGAATCTTAGTAATAATGCCTAACTATAATCGAAGATTTATCTTTAGAGTACAGTTTCATAACTAGAGTTTAGCTAACTACCATCTTGATGTCTATAGACGTCCCAGCGCTAAAAGTTTAGCATATAATAGTCATTTATGAATCTTAGGTAATCTGACTATCGCTACGAATAACATAACGTCAGTGCGCGTGCAATACCGCGTAAGTAAAAAAATCATGTAGTTGCAAAATGTATTTTACTGACTTAGGTGCTAAGGTGTACTTTGCAACTTATTTAATTTGTTAGTTACGCGGTATTGCAGGCGCACTGACGATAAGTAATATACAGATGTAGAGAATAATCCTTTCCCATTGTTTTTAGTCTTATTTATTCGTATTTATCTTGCTTTCTCAATTGGTTTCATTACCTATCAATAAGCCAACTGAGAAAGCAAGATAAATACGAACTTACCCGACAAAAAACGATGGGAAAGGATTATTCTCTACATCTGTAGTCAGTAAACTATAATTCTAAATGCAAAGCAAATCTCAAAATAATAACATAATAAAGTCTTAACCAATCCTATCCTATTTTGTTCTATAAATATATTGGCAGTTCCTAGGCTAACGTTTCAAAAGATCATTTCCGATATTAAAAATACTTTTAAAACACAGTATTATTGCTACAATTCGTGAGATAATTGGTTTGAAGAATCCTGAAATACAATTATTATTTGTTTCGGTTCGAAAATTCGATAAATAAAAAAAAAATACATTGCTGCTTTTTTAACAATGTCCAATATTTGATAATATAAAATCTAAGAAGTAATGTAAAAGTTATATTTTACACATTCTTCGAAAACCGAGCTGTACTCTCTAAAACCGAAGGCCCCCTTTTAATTGTCTATGGCATTTATCCTAATACTTTCTCAAATTAGTATCACATTTCCAAAAGGTAATACTTAGGTGCACTTTTGTGACATTTTTGAGTGTGAGAAAGAATTGGACCGGACAGGTTAACACTAAACAGCTGTTTCGAGCGGTACCTGGGAGGCGGGCACTGACTGGCGGCGGGGCAGACTGTCAGATCTGGAACAAAAAAAAACAATTCAAGCAAATATACTTAATTTAAATGCAAACTAGCGACAAAAATACACAAACAAACGATTCAATTTCGTGAAACACGATTAATGATTCCGAATTATGAATCTATTTAATTATATTAATGTTCAATTAATTTTATTATGCATGGTCCAATTAGTTTTAAAATAGTTTTCACGTTTGAATCTGTTGGCTAAATATGCAAGCATTTAAGACGTTACTTAACAAAAAAACCGATGGTAAAAATTGTAAGAAGATTGTTAATAATCAATATTGTAATTTTGTATAGAACTTCGGTTCTCCCCTCGCATTCAAAGTGAAAAGTAGTGTTTAACGCGACACTAAACAACCATAATTATTCAAACTATAATTATTGCTTGTTTTAGTTCCTTGTTGAACAATCTTCTATTTTGTTGCTTTAATAGTCAGTTAAATAACTAGTTACGAAAAAATAAAACAAAAGTGATCATAATAATGATGACTATACTTGGTTTTTTTAGGGTTCGTGGTAACAGTATTGAACAAATTAAGTGCATCTCACCTCCTCTCTATGGAGTCTCTGTCCCGCCAGTCTCCGTTCTCTCCTTCGTCGCTTATTTCATCTGTTGACAACAAATAATCTTTTCACTTTCTCATGCTCGTAAAGTCCTTCTTTATGCTGGGTATAGGCTGCATAAAATCGCATTTTATGCACTAGTGCATAAATGGTTGTCGTCATCTAGACTAAGACAATTAAGCCCTACAGCCAGACAGACGAGGTGACTACATTAAATAAACTTGTTATTTGAATAAATTTACGTTAATTTTATTTATATTTGCATCGAAGTTGCATCTAACAAAGAAGAAATTTAAAACTATTAAAAACAAGCATTATTAACAAGAACATTAAAAAATCAACGTAGGTATAAACTTGGCAGTATTGCGTTCGACCTAAGTCAAAAATCGCAAACAGAAAAAAAAAATTGACAGAAATACAGTGGCGGGAAAGAGGTTTTAGACTATTAATTAGTTATTTTCTTTGCAAAACTTGTTGTGTTATGGAATTTAATTAAAATGTCGTCTAGTGAAGAGGAAAATAATGCTCACACCTAACACACTCATGGAAAAAAATGCAAAAGAACTTATTAAAGTTTTTTTACATTATCACATGGAAAAAAATGCAAAAGAACTTATTAAAGTTTTTTTTACATTATCACTGTTTTATTTCCTCGTAATCGAAGTGAAAAGCAGAGTGTATAACTCGGTTTTAAAACCCATTTTATCCTCGACTTAATTATCCAACCTCGCCTGCCGGCTCGGTTGGATACCATAAGTCTCGGAAAAAGTGGTTTGTTTTATGCCCTTGTTGTACAATCTACTATTATTAGTCAATTTGCACAAAAAACATACAAAGACATAGATAAGCAATATTACTTTTATTCCATTCGGCGTCGAGACCCTTGGTCCGTGGGGTCCTAGCGCTCGGAGCCTCTTCAAAGAAGTTTCGAAGAGGCTCATTGACGTCACGGGAGACCGAAGAGCTGGCAGTTTCCTCGCTCAACGTATAAGTTTAACCATCCAGCGAGGAAATGCTGCCAGCATCTTTGGTACAATGCCGCAGGGGCCATTCTTAGATTTAATGTTTTAGTTAATTTATATATTTAGAGTTAGTTTTATTTAATTTTAGTTTTCTTTTTCAGTTACTGTGTTTTGTTGTATTTTTTTTTATGTTATTATTCACCTTCTAGTTAATTAAATAATACTGTACATCATATTACTAAAATATTTTATCCTTGTAACATTAAAAAATCCAAAGTTTCTAGTATTATTTGTTTGCACTCAACTACTTTATAAAAACACCATGACATAATTGCGACGTCATTCTGTATTTATTTGTGCTCGGCTTTCACAACAAACAATATTTAAAAAAAAATGAAAAAGCACTGAAAGCTGTCGTACCGTCGTCATCGTTATCGTCGTCGTCATACAGCGACAGGTCGTCGTTCACGTCGCGCTCGGCCGCGTCCACGCTGTCGTCGCCGGCCACGCTGCCGGACTCCTCGGTCGCCTCCTCCTCCTCTCTAAAACAATATACAGACACATTCATTTATCAGTAAGTAATGAATATAACCGGTTATATCCGGTTTAAACCGGTTATCTTCATACTTAAACGTCTAATAATCGGTTAAATTACAGTTATCAAGCCTCCAGAAAATTTACAAATCCAGTGAGGTCTGAAAATGCCCAGCCCAAAAATAGAATAGCCCGACACAAATTCATATTTCGCCGGACATTTTGCCCTGAAAGCCTTAATTTTTACAGAAAAGAAAAAATTATACTGTTATTTGTGGTACATATTAATTTGAGACTTGCACACAAAGCGCTGTAGCCACACCACCCACGGCGTTGTAGCCTTACCAACCAAAGCGGTAGCGCTGTAGCCACACTACCCACAGCGTTGTAGCCTCACCACCCACGGCATTGTAGCCTTACCAACCACAGGGTTGTATTCACACTACTCACAGCGTTATAACCTCACTACCCACAGCGTTGTAGCCTCACCTCGGCCTCTGATAGAGCGCGTGGGGCGCCAGGTCCTGCGGGAAGATGTCCGCGTGGTGCAGGATGGTTCTCTTGACCAGTTCGTTGACAAGATTCTGCGCGGCCAGCTGGGCGCCGCCCTCGCCCCAGGCAGCTAGTAGCGTGGGACCCACGCAGATCGCAAGGTTCCAGGCATCCATCATGTTGTGCTCGCTGAATTCTGTTAGACTGCAAAAAAATAATCTAATTAGGAGCAAGTGGAGGAGAGGGGAGGCGTGTGCCGCTGTGGGACACACAAAATCAAAGTATCGTCATTTAACATCTACAATGCAAGACTAGACTATACTTTTAGGTATTTAGAAAATTCTAAACATTCCAAACCACGTAACATTGTTAAACAGCCAATCAAAACTGTTTTATCGAATTTTGACGTCTTATCGAACTATACATCACGTGGTTATGTTTAGATTTTTTTAAATGCCTAAAAGTATAGAGAGATGTGTATTGTATAGCGTAGGATCTGGTTTTCTCGGCGCAATGGAATACTGGCGTGTGGTTGCCGGGTTAGAATAGTGCCACTCCATATCTTCCCGTGGATGTCGTAAGAGACGGCTAAGGGAATAAAGGCGTATAGTATTGTTAGGCGATGGGCTTGCAACCTGTCACTAATACACTGGTAAACATGTTAGCCGAAGTGTGCAAAATGTGGTTACAGAATTATCAATAAGTTTGAGTTGTTGGTAATTCTGTAGCTCTGCCTAACCCACCCTGGGAATAAAGGTGTGAGTTTATGTATGTACCTATGTATGTATGGAATACTGTAATGCCGTGTAAAATGTGTTAGTAAATGAATAAATTAAATAAACTACAAATAGACTATAGATTGGCTTAGGTCAATTTTTGTAACATTTTTCACCCCTTTGCTGTCTCAGGATTGCAGTCGTAAGATTGTAGTCTTGAAAATGCAAATGTCTATGGGTCACAGATCCCATTTACCATCAGGTGGCGTGTGTGCCCGTTCGCCTTTGCCATGCCATAACAAAAACCACTTACTGTGCTAGGAAGGCGAGTAGATACCGCAGCACTAGCACGGACGAAGCTGGGAGCGTAGCGAGCAGTTCACGCATCTGCCGAACGAATTCAGCGTCGCTCGGGAGGGACGCGAGCCGCAGGAGGCGGTCTTGTAGCTGCGGGGGGAGGAGGGGCGGGCGGAGCTCGCGTAGATACAGCTTAAGGAGGCCGCATACCTAAGAAAAAAGGTAATCATTACATCAGAGTAACACTAACACAATTCAAAAGAAAAATCCATTTACAGACAAGAAATTGGTCCATCGTCGGTCATTTGGAAAAGATGCATGAAAGAAGACTGACGAAAGAGATATACAGATCGAAAGTGAGTGGGAGGTTCGGATGGGGCCACCCTAGGCGTACTTTTTCCAGGGCAATCTTAAGTACCCGAAATCGACGTGCGTGCATGACTCGATGAGCGAAAGAGATCCCTACCCCTCTCTGAGAAACAGGCGTGATATAATGTATGTACGTATGTAAATTGGTCCACTCGTCTTCTATTCATACAAAAAACAGCATTATGAGTTTTTACATTAGGCAGTCATTCCAAGTTTACAGGTTCAATAATATTTTGATGCAGTTTGAATTATTTTGAAGCTATTAACGCGAAAGTAAATTTAATTTATCTCATTTGAAAGTGGTTGTTGTCTCTTTCGGCCGTATCAAGAATTTCCGCATTCTCTTCACAGATGGCGTGGTTATTAAAATAAAAAGAGGTTAACTTCAAACAAAGCATTCAGCCAGTGTTCAAACCCAGAGGAGTCAACCAAGATTACTCACTCGGCTACAATATTTTTTCTACATCATTATATTGTATAATTCTGGGATTACTTACAGAATTGATGTCAGAAGCATCCCGGACGTGTGCCAGAGGGTCTTCGCCGCGCTCGAACGCGGCGCGCAGAGCTTGCATCTCCACTTGGGAGCCCGATACGCGGAATATGCCCTGGTGCCGTAGACCTGGGGAAGTACAAACGTGTTTAATACGCGTAAAACTACTCAACTATGGTCCTAGCCTGCAACAATAGTCCAATATTTCTTATTACATTATTCTAAAATACCTTACCTTACCTACCTTACTGCTATTATTGCTTGGTATATGAACTGTTTGGCCTAAAGTTGCCTGCTCTAAACTCTAGCTATAGCTAAATCTATCATATTTTCAGAATAATATGAAAACTAAAATTGGACTATTGTTGTAGGCCAGGACCATAGTTGTGTAGTTTTACGGTACGCGTAAAATGTATTGAATTTTAATTTAATTGTATTTCAAATAAATAAGAGCTATCAAAACGTTGGCAATACGATAACAGATCAAAGACGATATGGTCGGGACCGCCTAGAATACCGGGCCAGGAGAGTCTCGCCGATGTTCTAGTTATCTTAAATCAAATCTAAGTCTGCACTTTCTTTTAGTCCACATCCAAGTAATCTTGTATTTGTTGTAGATTAGAATGATGGTCTCTTTTTACTAAAAAGCAAGATTTATGCAGTCGCAGAGTTCGAAGCCAATACAAGTAAAAACTGTATAAGCCTTTGACTAAACTAGCCCTTAATTCTAAAAACTCTTATATAATGTGCATTGAAAGTTTTAATAAGTTACCTGACGCTTTCAAAGAAAATAATCTAAGTAGATTTAAGAGAAAGACAAAGGAATGGCTTATAGATAAATGTTTTTATACTATTAATGACTTTTTAATGTGATTGATATCAATAACTACTCAATTTTATTTTATTTTATTTTATACGACATTATTTTCTTATAAATTAATTTGACCTGTATAAATAATGTAAGTAGGGAA